>CM040244.1:160866116-160907886 GCA_022545495.1 Chrysanthemum lavandulifolium | reverse complement strand
AATTATAAGTCATGCCCGCCCATTGGCGGCTTAAAAACTAGTATATATATATATATATATATTTTGTAATTTGGATAAAATTCTCATATTTAATTTAAAATCTTTAAAATTGTAATTATTTAAAAAAAAATATCTAGATTTTTTACAAAAAATAATAAAATAATTTATCAGATTAAAAAAAAAAAGGTTTTTCCATTTAAAAAAAAAGTGTTAGATTTTTGAATCTATAATTAAAAAATACAATTTTCAAGAATTTTAAAAGAATATAAAAAATTTATCGAGACTGAAAAATGTACAAAAAATTTTATGCAATTTAAAAAAAAATTATATAGATTTTCAGGAAAAAAAAATTAAAACTTTTAAAAAATAAATAAAACAAAGAGCGTTATCAAAAAAGGATTAAATGCGTGAATTTGTTTTAGTTTAGGGACCAAAGGTGTAACTTTTAATCTTGTTGTAACCTATTAACCTGCTATAACCGGTCATACTAGCTAGATCGAAGATTATTTGAAAATATGTTGCGTATCTTTGACAATTTACAAAATACATTGCGTAGACATGTTTAATTGAAAAATTATGTTGCGTATCTTTAGCTTTCACCGTTTATCTTTTGTTTCATGATAAATTGGTGATGCTTTATTATTTGATGATAGGTTAAAGATATATTGTAGTTAAGAGCAACTCCAATGCATTAGTCAATAAAGACTTGAAAATGGGTGGATGTTTTAAACAAAGCTAATTGCCATCGGATCAAAGGCTTGAATATGACTTATGGAAGGAAAAGCTTATGCAGGCTCGGCCGGTTGAGAATCTTGCAAAGTGTTTCATCAAGTTGGATAAAAAGCTTTTGGAAAGATTATTTGCAATGGAGACAAACTTTTGTAATAGCTTTTGGAAAGGTTAATAGTTGTAATGATTTTTTTTTTTTTTTATTATTATTATTATTTTTTTATTATTATTTTTTTTTGGCAACCGCTGACATTGGACAACTCATCGACATTGTGACAAGTGTCCCGTATGTGTAAGCTATTGTTTTTTGGGCAACTAAATTCGCTGGGCAACCGTATATTTTAAAAAGGGTTGTTTCGTCATTTTACATTACATAGAAAGTACACATTTGAATAGTGAAAGTACAGTACATTTTTATTCAAAATCCAATACTCACTCGCACAAAAACATTCTTAGTTACTGTTTTCTCTGTTTTTGCTTCTCGCACAAAAAACATTCTTACTTACTCTTTTCACAAATCAAACCGTCTTCTTCGTCAGTCTCTCTCTTCCTTGTAACGTCAGTTATGTCCCCATCTAGAAAGCTACAATGTTGATTGCAACCGATTTTTTCTGTTCACGAGATTTTTTTTCAAACAAGCAAACCACCTTCGATTGATCAAGTTTTTTTTAATAATTTGGCCAAATATGGTACGTAAATATTTTTATCTTTGTTTATTACATATGATTTATTTCCAATTGATTCTATGTTATATTAAATCATTGTTGTTATTTGATTAATACCTATGTTAGATAGGTGTTAATTCCATTTTATAATCCATTGCTCTTTTTTTTATGTCTGTCTGATTCGTAATTATGTAGGGTATAATACCTTAGATGTCGTTAGTTAAGTATGTAACATTACTTGGTTCATTAAAAAATTTAGTTGCAGTTTGTAGACTAATAAGGAGCGGTTTATATGCATCATTAGATATGGCTATGCAATTGTTTACGATGTTGGTATAGATTCCTTCTATGAGCTGAATTAATTTTTGGTTTTTTGTTGACCCTTTTTAAGACTATGAAGCTAAGTTAATCATTACGAGTAAACTGAACTACTTTTGGTTGATAAAGCAAAAGTTAGACGTAAAACGCCGCATCTTGTTTAGGAATACCTGCTTTGGAAGATGGATTGATCTCTTGTTTTTTGAACATGAAACACACATCATAGATTATATGCTAAGGAAACAACATACAGTCAACGATTCTCATTATGATATGCCCTTCATTTTTTACATTGAAGGACATGCTTTACATTTTGGTCGTCGTGAGTTTTGTCTAATGACCGGGCTACGGCTTGGATCTGTAAGCTTTGGGTTGTATACATATGGTTCTCTCAATTTTCGTAACAGGGTATTTCCTGAAAAGCAAGGGTATATTCTAACCAACTTAGATGTTATTGGTGTTATCGAGGATGAAGAGCGGTTTCGACAGATCTCTGATGAAGACGCTGTACGTCTTTGTCTTTTGTTAGCCTTAGAGGTGATCTTTATGGGTCATTTGTTGACATGCTAGGTGGATGATACACTGATGAGGTTAGTTGATAATCTAGATGATTGGAATGCTTTTCCATGGGGTGAGCATATTTGGACTCATTTATACGGCCAACTTCATAATGTATTTGATAAACACACGGATGACCACCTTTTAAGATTGAAGAAAGATCTAAAGCATTGTCCGACATACACACAGTCTGGATTTGTGTTTGGGTTTCAGGTATCCATTTTCCAACTTAACATTTTTACTGATTTCTATATTTAAAAGTTTATGTTTTTTTATTCGTATAGGTGTGGATCCTTGAGTCCTTTGAAAAATGGTTAATATGCTTGGTGGATTAAACATCCAAATATGATACCAAGAGCACTTGGCTGGTCTAGGAAGTCCATCTTTAAAAGAACTGATTGTTCGAACTTTTTTTCAAATGTAAGTCTGTTAAACTTTGTGGTTATTTATTTATTGTTTATAGGTAAAAAGTAAACCTACACAGAAAAGTAGATGTTCCATTTCCACATATTTAAGTCAAGGCATATGCATAAATACTAAAAAGATCTGCACAAATAGTCACAACAGATTTCAGGTGCACATATTATAGATTAAACAGATAACAACCATTCAAGTTTTTTAGTACATCAACAAACTACTAGATAAGGTAAACAGATAACACTTAAGCCATTTTTCTTTTACCTTTGCCTTTGCTTTTGTCAGCCGCTCCTGCGACTGTCGAGGGTTTATTTATGCCAAATTTATTCTCTTTAATATCAGCCCAAGTTTGTTTATTTGCAAGTCATATTACCTGAATCCTTTTACCTGGGAGGTTCCGACTTTGGGCATCAAAAAATGAAAGTGTTTTTCCTCAAAACTCATAAACGTTGCCCTTTTCAATAGACTTTCGCGGTAAGCTACCACATCGGGTCTGTCAGAATAGTCACTTGAGTTGTAGGTAGACAAATAGATGTACATAGAGCTTGAATCACTTTCAGAGCTTTCAACTTTTGGGAAGTATGAATCCTATGGATTACATGGCTGTATTGTATCTGAAGAGCTTGAGGACATTTTTTATGCTTGAATCAGAAGAGATTGTTATGATATCTTCAAAATAAACAAACACTTTAAAGGTGCTTGAAAATATGCTTTGCATTAGCAAAATAATATTTACAAAAACAAAAACCCACCATCTTTTTTTGAAGTCATTTTTATTAGGGTTTTTCTGATATGTGTGTCTGTGTATGACTGTGAGTATAAATCTCACTATAAGAGAAAGCCTCTACCTAACCACATTTAAAAGCATTAACATCCTAATAAATTCTGGTTGTTGACCTTATCCCTTAACTTTGAAATTATAACTAAGGTTATGCAGCAACATAGTTGTGCACCATCCTATACATCATAAGACAATTAGAATAAAACTTTTGGGCCTATCGTACATGCATTTCTTCCCCTCCAACACTGTTTATTTAACAACAACAGTAACTGAACACTACCAGTAGTAACATCAAGGCCTATATTACTTGGTCTTCATCGCTGGCAGTATTAAGTTCCACTTGCAGTTTATGACTTTAATTACGAATCCCTTATAAAATGGTGCCTTATCTCATTATGTATTGTTTTTGAATGATAACCAGTATTTTTAATTTTGCACAAGATCGTATGCAAACTGTAGTTATTCAACTCTTTATTAGCCAATGTTGCATCCTTATCTGTTTCTGCTCGTGTTTTTTCCTTTTATCACTACAATCTAAAAACATAAGCAGCATTTACAAATAACTCTAGTAGTCGTAAAACTCCAGCAGTAGTCGTATGTGGCAAGCAGTTGTAAGTCATACACTAGCAGTAGTTTACCACTTAGTGTCAGAAGTTGATGATCCTAACAACAACTAGCACTAGTACCAATACAGTAGCAGTAGTTCAGATTGTACTAGCAGTAGGTACGACCGATAGAGCATTTCCTTAGCAGCCCAAACTCACGAGGCAACATTGGTAATGTATGACTTGAAAGCCTTTATATTAATGAAAGTAAGTAACTAAACCATATATTTTTTTGGTACCATTACTGAACTTTAGGAGTCAACTACAATTACTGATCTGAGACCTACTATACATGAGTTCCAATCTGCATGGTGGATAGATAGCCAAGATTTTTTCAATGACTACGTTCCCGGAGCTCGGTCGAGGCCCAACATGACCTTGTCAATACCTATCTTTCGGTCGGCAAAGTCACGACAACGTGCGAATCTTGGTTTGAAAGTAAATTCAATCAATGCAAGAGTGGAGGTAGTTCGAACAAAAGCCTTAAGGATCATGTAATTGCGGTTCGAATCGCCAAGTTTTTAAACTTGAGTGTATTATTCGAGTTCTCGTTATATTAATTATAATATAAGAATAGTAGACACACTTTTTATAACATGACTGGCGATTTTTATATGATTAAACATTCATGGTTCTTGCACATGACAGAACTACCGGTCTTCGGGTATACTTTTGAACTAATCTATAGTTATTTCTCGTTGCCATTGTTTAATTTTAGAAATTTCCTGCATTTGTTTTACAGGACAAACTGGATTTTGAGTCACATTTTCCAAACACAAAGAATGCATTTTCCGATTCACTTAACAACATTTATCTCAAATTGATCGACTTGCCAGAATCTGACGTAGACGTTGCTCAGGTTAATTTTTCTTCTTCGAATTTAGTTGTATGGCCGTTATATACACATGTAATCAACGTTAGTTTGTTGCAGGAGTATCTACTTTTAGAGGAATTGAGATTGGCGTTGGCAGAGGAAGAAAGGTTACAGTTAGAAGAAGAGAAGAAGAATGCAGAGGCCAACATCTTAAGGCTGGAAGAGGCTAATAGGTTGCGGTTGGAAGAAGATGACATGTTGAAGTTGGAGTAGGAGAAGAAGAAAAAATGACGCGCATTTATGAATTCGTCACATTTTAAAAAGGCTTTAAGTCAGCTAGCACCCGACAAGAGGATTCTCATCGAACCTCTTTCGCCACAAAACAATCTGAAAGTTAAACGGCGTAAAATAAAAAAACAGTCCTAACATGAACGACCTGACTATTGCTGAGGATCTTAAAAGAGTTAAACCTTGGGTGGAGGTATTCTGATATTTTTTACAAAATTGTCAATATATTTTGTTATCAATATTGCTCTGTCAAACTTATAAATTGAAGCTGTTTTGTAGGATCTAAGGAGATGGTTTCATTTTGTTGAAACTCTTTGGCTGAATGATGAGATTGAAGAATTCCTTTGTGATCCTGAGCGACTAAGGTGTAAATTTCTTTGGTCAGATGATTATACTGTAGACCAAAATTTCTGGCATCGATTAGTTTGCCTAGACCCTGCTAGAAAAGGTTGGCTAACTGAGGAGGTTAGTTTATATACATAGTCTTATTCACTTTTTTTACCTAGTATTTGAGTTTTACCATTTCTTAAAATGGTATTTTATTTACGGAAAATGCGCAACATATAGACCTATGGGTTGACTACATGTGGCATGTGCGACCTCATAATGCTAACTGGGCGATGGTTAGTAGTTACTTTATTCAGATTCTTCTTAAAAAAGGCATGCCCGTGTTTTATGCAGACGGGACGAGGTATCCCATGCCCTGGAATGATGTTGAATAGGTAATACATTTACTTTTCATTTGGTAATATTTTTACGGTTTAGGGTCATTCAATAATCAGGTAGTTGATGAAAGGAACTTTAAAAACGACAACATTTTAAGTATGAAGAAACTTGATATTTGCTCCTCAAATCATCAAGTTTCCTTTAAGTATGAACAAACTTGATACTCTGTCTCAGACTCAGAATCTTTATCCACAGCTTTTGATCTATCAGCCATCCTCTTCTTTCTTCCGTGAATCTTATCCTTGATTGCTAATGGAATTTCATAGTTAGCAATTTTTTCAATCTTTCTCAGAAGTGGGTGAATCAGTGGATGTTTTGGATTGGAACAAGATAAAGTAAGCTTGACCTCTACCATCTTTCTAGCTACTATCTGCATAAGTGGATAATCTCTATCCACTAACATATAGAGTTTCTCTTCACTAAGATTTACATCATGCACTCCACAGTATTCATATAGTACCTAATCTTGAACCATGCAATCTTCCCAATAGTTATCACTTGGATTAGGCTCAAAAAGGCACTTTAAAGCAGACCATATAGAAAAAGCCATAGCACCTGTGGGTCCTAACTTGCCACACCTGAATGACACCAATTCCCATAACTTCTCCAAATCCATTCTTGTTAAGAAGAATAGAAGATAACCAAAAGAAAGATATTGACTCTTGTATCCATCTTATCTTGTCAACTTAATGACATCCTTTCCATTAACTGAGACAATTTTCCAATCTGTAAGAGGGAACTTAGACTTCAATGGTTTAGCAGATACATGATCTTTTGGCATTTGGTCATTAACCACAACAAAGTGATCCAATCTTTCTGAATCATCTAGCGTATGTCTTTTAGAACTAGATTCCTCTAAAATAAATCCAGCTCTCTTTTGTTTTCTTTCCATCTCAGCTTCTTTTTCTGAATCCATGGGTCTGAAATCATCAATCCTTCTTTTGCAAGAGTTGTACAGCTCCTCAACTCTTTCATAAGAACAGTTCTTAAAATCAAATTCTTATTTTCACCCATGTGTTTGATGAATTTGATAATTTGATTCCTCTTCTGTTGCTTGGTAGGTGGCTTGTTCTTCTTAGCATGATATTCTTTAAAGTCATTATGTTGTTTCATCTTCTTAAACATCTCAACCAGCAACTTTGACCTTGTATCAATATCATACAGACCCCATTATTCTATTGTCATCTTTTTCTGTAGTCTCTCAGAGGCTTGAAGCAATCTTTGTTCTTTATTCCAATCTTCAATAGCCTTAACAGAAGCTTCTTCTTGTTCTGCAGCCTTCCTTTGTTCAACAAGAACCTCAACATTCAATTCCTCATGTAACTTTTTAGCTTCCTCTGCATCATGTGCTTCTTGCTCTTCTCTACTCCTAAACTTCAAAAGTAGCTCTTATTCAATAACAACAGCTTTACCCTTTCCAAGATCCTTTGGTTGAGTAACTACTGACTTTCGTATTGGCTCACCAATTTTAATACCTTCAAATGGTTTGTTTGAAGTTTTAGGTGCAGGTTTTGATGGTACTTCAATTATCTTGGGTTGAGATTGCTTTAAGTTAAGCAGTTGTAGAGTAATCTCATCTTCAGTTTCGTTTGATTTTGTAGTGGTTGTTATTGTGGTGGTTGTTGTTGTAGCAGTGGTTGGTTCAGCAGTTGAAACATTTGAACTAGCAGTCGTTTGCTTTGTACTAGCAGTGGTTTCAATAGTTGTTGCAACAACACTAGCAGTGGTCGCATCTTCAGCAGTGGTTACATCCTTAGTTACTCACTCCACTTCTTTTACATTCTCCACAACTGCAGTCTTTGTAGAATTATCCAACACTACTTCATTCCCATCCTTATCAGCCACCAAGTAATCATTAACATTGTTACCACTATCCATTTCCATATCAACCAAAGCCTCCCCTGAATTCATGCAATCATTCCTCCCCTGTTTGGATGCATCCTACAAACCTTGACCTTCAGAGGAGCTCACCCTTTGTGCAGTACCCACCTTCTTAAATCTTTTGAATGGTTTGACCTTTGGCTTTCTTTGTCTCTCCAAATTTCTAACTCTGTGCTGCAACTTCTTAATTGTGTCAGCTTGAGAAGTTGTCAGCTGTTGTAAGCCATTGATTTGAGACTCCATGGTGGTACACCTGTCCATCAATTCCTTTATAAGTTGCATGCTATCCTCTCCACTTCGACTTGTATTACCTGGTCCGAGAGGTGGGTCATTGGACTTTTCAGTGTACAAAAATTTGATCCATCAATTCCTGTTCGTTTTCCAGTCTACCCTCATCACTTCGAGATGTATTACCTTCTCCTAGAGGTGAATCATGGGGTGAGTTTAACATGGCATCAGGCCTAGATTGATCATCCATGCTTCCCATATTAGCCAGTTGGCTGGGGATTCCTCCACCTGTATTGAGTTCAAGAGAACACTCTACATTAGGAGTTACCATTGGTTGGGTCTTATTGATGTAATGTCACAATTCTCAACTTCCGGTCATTTTTCAAATTTATATTTTCATTAAAGGTTTATTTTCCTATTAAATAAACGCTATCGCGTAAACATTTATTTTGTACAAATGATCCGACACTTCCAAAAATATTCCTAATATATTTTTATATTCATTTTAAGACAATAAAAATTATATTATTAGTTTACCCGATGTTTTTAATTTATTTTGTATATAAATTGTTATATTTATATAATTACGAAGGTTTTCTTAAATACTACACGATAATTATTATTTCACTCAATTTTTGTAAGAAATGCATTTTTATAATTTTTATAACTTCAATATGTTTTATTTTGATCCGTTAAAATTTACTTTTAGTTAACGCTACCCTACAAGCTTAAATATTTACACAAGATACTACTTATCCTTAAAATAACTACACTTTACTCTACATTAATACCCTTAAATACTACTAAATGCATCTAGTCTTTTCTTTTTCATATATGTCGACCAACTTAAGTGAGTCATGTAACTTGCAAAAATATCTTTCACTTATAATGTATTATACTCCTATTACAACACATACTACTCTTATTCACAAAGTGGAAGATCAAAATATCTCTCTTCTCTTTTCTCTACACAAACCGGCCACCATAGGATCAAGAAGAGGATCACCAAAATATTTTCAAGACAAGTATATTTCACTCTAGTTACACTCTTGATTAAGGTTTTGAAATAAAAACATTGGGTGATTAGGATTAATCCTTTGTTCATTAACCTAATCAAGTTAACTAGTAAGCATTTCATATACATCATCATCTTTCATATTTATTTCATATTTATTTCATCATATTTGAGCAAAACATGCAAGACTTATGGATGTTTATACCACTTTTTCATTGATTTTAAGAGTTATGTATATATAAGTCATCCTATAATTACTCCTTGTTATATATTATGGTTGGTGATGTCTAGGAACCCATGACACCCTAAGAAGGTGTATGGTAGGATTATAATAGCTTCGGAGTTGTTTTGAATGGGTTAGAATAGGTTTGGCGCGAGAAAAACTCATTTCGACAAGTTTGCAAAAGGGTCTGTCCTTATTTTAAAAATCTGGAAAATTCGACAGTTGGTAAAATATTTTGGGTTAGATATTTGGAAAATATACTTTAAAAGCAACGTGGCGCTTGAGCGGATTAAACGGAGTTATAACAAAGAAGTTATGAATTTTTGAAGTTTGACGACGAAAACTAATAATTCCAGAAATTTCAGCATGAAAATGTCACCCTTTACGAGTCAAAAATGAGGCTTAAGCGTTATTAAATGTGTCGACTTATCAAATATATATTAGTATACTTTGATACGAAGCTAAGGACATATAAAACGTAGAAAACGGACTTGTAACGATTAAATTATACACGTTTTCACAAAGTTGCCGTAACTTTATTATATAAGAAAAACTATATTATTTCTAATAGACAAGTGTTACGGCAAAACTTGTCACCATGTTGGAGGACGTTTTTAACATTAATGTAGGACTTTTTATAAAGTGATGTCTTCTAGTAAAAGTAAGTTCGCCAAGCATATTTTCCAAAATGTCCATCCGTTTGTCAAGCGGAGTTGTAACGAATAAAATATAGTCACTCAAACTTTGCTGAAATCACCCTTAAACAATATTTTGGACACAAGTACCATACTTTACCTATGTTTTCTCCATGATCGAGACCTCTACGATAAAAACTTAAATGCTAAAACTTTGAGATGATGATACAAGCTTCTCAAAACCGTTGAGTTTGTTTCCTAACACTCGATGTGCACCATTTACGACTAGCTTTTCGAGGCCGTTTAGTCGCTTTCATGAAATTGTCAAATGACATTATTTTACTGACGAAAAGTTATAGATTCATAATAAACCACTAAATGATTATCGTAGGATATCATTTCGACGTAAATCTTGATAAAGTGTTTTGTAACTTGACAAGAGGTCATAAACATATATTTCGACGATAAACTTTATTTTCCAAAAGGTACAAGTGGTATGGATATCATATGAGTTTGCATGCACGACATTGTTTCATGACTTACATTAGAGCATATCATTCATTATAGGTCGCGGTTAGGCTATTGCGTCTCATTTACGTGCATCCACTTTGTCATCATAACTATTGCACGGTGAGTTCGTAGCCCACTTTTACTCGTTTAATTGTTTTATAAACTCTTGGGAGATACATGCTCAACTACTTGCTTTTACTTTACATTTATATGAACTTAAATAACTTTTGTTTCACTCTATGTGCGTAAGTAGATTATGCCGAACTAAATTGATCACTATGTTATGAACGCTATAGGTTGAAACACTTTCCTTGATTTTGAACCTTCGACATGTATATTTGAGCTCTTTTAAATTGATTCGAACCCTTTAACATATAAGTGAACACTTTGGACTTGATATGAACCTTTTGACATATAGTTAAACTCTTTTAACTTGTACAAGGACCCTTTTGATATATTTTAAACTTGTTTGACGTGATTTTGAGCGCTCGACTATATTGAACCTTTTGATATTATTCGAACTCTTTGGTATTACGAACTTTTGAACTCGACTTAAATCTTTGAACTTAATTACGAACTTTTGAACGGAACTCTTGAACTTAAATACAAACTTATGACTTGTTTGAACTTATTGAATCGTACGTGTTATGACCTTGACCTAAAGTCTCCCATAATCGGAGCATCACTATAAAGTCTCCCTTGTTCGGAGCATCCCTATAAAGTCTCCCATGTTCGGAGCATCACTATAAAGTCTCCTTTGTTCGGAGAAATCTTAAAGCCTCCCCGGTCCGGAGCAAAATGTCTCACTATGTTACGGAGCGTTCTCAATCTAAAGTCTCCCATGTTCGGAGCAGTGCAAATTCTCCCATGTTCGGAGTGTTCTTGGTTGTATATTAATAGTTGTATGATGTACCATTCGTACATTCGCATTGTTAGTCTCCTATTAGTAGGTAGTATGGATAGCGCTATTAGAGGTCGGCCAACCTCTCGTCCACTATGTTACGGGACGCATATTATTTATTCTAGGGGCTTTGCCTGGCATACATTATTATATACGTGGTACTATATTGTGAATTATTGTGGTAACTTATAATCGACTATTAGACACACTATATTTTGTGCAATGGGTTGTGAACACACAGGTTGCAAGTTTTGTATGGGCGGAACTTGGAGCTGAGTGGATTTACAATGCCTTTGCTTTGAGAACTCATTTGACCTCGTGTGCTTGAACATAAGCTAGACATATTTTGGCAGTGGGTTGTGAACACACAGGTTGCAAGTTTTGTATGGGCGGACCTTGGAACTGAGTGGATTTATGATGCCTTTGCTTTGTGGACTATTCTAAATGACCAAAAACTTTGCCTTTGTTGCATGAACGCTCTTTAAAAGCTTTACTTGTTAACCAAACTCTATGAACTCACTCAACCATTGTGTTGACACTTTTAGCATGTTTTATCTCAGGTATCTAAGGCATTCACTTCATGGCATGCATGTGGACTTATCATAGAGTCGCGGTGTCGACGCATCTCACCTACATTTTGCACTTAACTATCGTTTGGTTGTAACAAACTTATTTTGGTATCTTGAAATCTATTGGGACCTATGTTTTGTAAACTCGATTATTTTCTTGAATCAAACGATATTTTCAAAACGACACTTTAGGTCGTTCGATATAACTGTAACTTTGATGCTATGACAGTCCTCCCCAAGGTATTCCATTCCGCTGTAAAACAGGTAATTTGGGGGTGTGACATGTTATCACTGTCCCGCTCAGCTACTAAGCTTGAGTCAGTAATGATAGACCTTCCAATCTTGTCACCTTCATCACCTGTGACAGCCTCATGAACTACACCACTAGCACCAGCCTGAGAAAGCCTAGTGTCCTTCTTCTTCCTACGTGTGACTAAAATTAGTTGAGGTTGGGAAGTTGAAGGTGAAGGCTCAGCAGTTATTGTAGGTGGTGGAGTGGTTGGAGTAGCAGTGGAAACCTCATGCTCAGCAGTGGTTGGGGTAGGTTGTGGTTCATCCTCCTCTTCATTCTCTTAATCATGTGGCAAATCAAGCATATGAGGAAAAAGATGAGTAACAGAACCTGAAAAACCTTTACTAGTTCTCTTCATGTTAGTAAAGACTTTTGTGGTAATGAAAAACATATCAAACTTCCCCTAATGTGGTTTTAGATCCACAATCTGACTATCAATGATCAACTGGATAAACCTAGGATATAGAAAATACTTGCCCTTATCCTTGATGTTCTTTTGTAAAGCTTCAAAGACCATTCTTGACCAATTATAGACCTTTTGTTGAGTAAGACATATGAGAGCAGTAGCAATCTTGGAGGGAAATTCATCAAAGCCAGTGGTTTTGCTACTAAGACTCATAAGACAGGTATGTATCAAGAAATTCCATTGGGGGGAAAACATACCTTTTTGAAATTTTAAACTGGTACCCCTTCTCTGATAACCCATTCTTTCCAGTCCAACAAAGATCTCTGAATTTTCCATATTTACCTCACCATCATCATCTTGAAACTTTAGCACAAACCTAATAACCTCCTCAGTAACCAAAATTTCTTTCTCATCAACCATTGCTCTAATTGTTTCTACACCATCCCTCTTCTCAATCTCAGCCGTCCTCCAAAATTGACGGGTGTAAGCCTTAAGAACAACAGGTGTAGCCGTCAAAGCATAAGAGATGGGGCTTTTTTTGATGAAATCAATCATCTCATGAAACCCCTTTGAAGCTTCATTCTTGTCTAAGTATGCAACCAAGTTGTGAGAAGATGAAAGTTCACGCGCCATTGTAAAAATTAGGGTTTGTGGGATTTGGGATAAGTACAATTGAACGATTTGTATGATTAGGGTTTGTGTTAAGAGCAAAGTAAATGTGATTGTGAGACCAATTGTATGATTGGGCGTGATTTGGGGAATCAATACGTTATCAGAAAAAGTTTCAAAACAGCCCCTCTCGTTTCACACTTCATCATAAACGACCTACCAGTTCTTCCTCAATAATAGCAGTGATTCCATTAAAGCTAGCAGTGGATACAAATTTGCCCTCCAATCTTTCAACCAAGTTCTTCTTTGCAAATGATTTGGAAATGTAGTATATCATGCATCTTTTTGAAGGAGAATACAACAAAATTTACACTATTTTTTTGTTCTTTTTTTTTTGTTTTTTAAAACACTAAATGCTCCAGCAGCAAACTCCAAAAATCCTAGTGCTCATAAACAATCCAAGAAACTATGTATGAATCTTCTTCAAAAACCTGCATGAGACAAACACAACCCAGAACTACACAACCTTTGTTAAGGTTAGACACTTAGTAGCTATAAGTGTAACACAAGCACTAACACATTATATGCACTAGCAGGACCTAACAAAAAGAACAGGCAGTGGAATTATATACACTAGTCGTACTAAGATTTCCAATAGCAATACTACCTTTTTTACCAACTTTTGCAAAAACATTTTGAGACTTATAGATTTATCATACCTACACTAAGTACTAAGTATCTAAACCTCCCCACATCAAAAGATTTAGTGAGTAGGTTTGGTACATTGTAGTCAGTGTGTATTTTAACCATTTGAATTAACCTTTTCTCATTGCAATCTCTAATAAAATGATGTCTTATCTCAATATGCTTAGTTCTAGAATGTAAAACAGGATTTTTAATGATGCATATAGTACTGTTATTGTCTATATAAATCTTAGTACGCATGAAATTGTACCCAAAGTCCAACAATTGATTTTGAATCCAAAGTACTTAACCACAGCAACTTGCAGCAGCTACATACTCAGCTTTAGTGGTGGAATTAGTCACAATTTTTTGCTTCTTACACTGCCATGAGATAAGCCTGCTTCCCAAAAACTGACACTCTCTAGTTGTAGACTTTCTATCCCAGCAGTATATTGAATACACTAGCAGCAGTTATGGTAACACAAGCAGTAGTTAACACTTGGAGCAACTTATCAGGAACTACATTAGCAGACGAGTTCCCAAAAGCAGTAGTTTCCATAAAACCCAACACCGTGCATGAAGGCGTTTTCCATTAATTAAACGGTCCATTGGCAACTAACATAATGCTTAGCAGCAGTAAGTTTTGTCAACAACACAAATATATTGCTACAGTTTACAAGACCATGATAACTCAAACAACACTTAAAGTAAGGTTACGGTGGAGTTAACCACTTTGCCTTGCAATTGGTCAACTCCACTCCAGCTTTGAACAATGTTCACCACATTAGCTGATTTTTTAACATACAAACACGACAATTGTATTCTTGTATATACCTTTGACCACAATAATAAAACGTCAAATTTATTAATTTTATACGTTGACTAACTATATCCTAATACACCGCCAATTTTCTTTTAGGTTTTTATTCCTGTCAACGAGACTGTTAACCACTGGTGTCTTTCCCAATTTAACATACCTACAAGAGTGGTAACATTCTATGATAGTGGCGACACGTGTGACTATGAGTCACGTGCATGGTATGTCCGTGTTAGGGAGTGCTTACAGGTATCTTGTTATTATAACACAGTCATATTATTATGTGTTTTTTTGGTTGAATTTGCATTATTATAACCAACATATATAATACAGTTATGGACAACATTAACAAGTTTACTATCATATGTAGAAATCGATCTAAAATTTTCCTTTCTTCCTATCCAAGACATATAATTACAATTATGTACAACAAATACATAAATAAACTTATAATTTGTTATACTTTGTGACCAGACACCATGCCTATGACTAGTTGCCCATTATTTGTGTCTAGTTGCCCCATAACAAATTTATTGTTGGCCAAAGTTTCTTGGGTGTTGTGTTGTAGCAGTTTGACTTTGAGTTTTGTGGACACTAGTTCCCTTCAAGTACATGACACTATTTACCACCATCATTTCCTTACATCTATTCACCATTAATAAACTGTCCTTCTTATTTTAAACCCCATTTTTTGTTTACCACAACCAACAACAGAGTATCTCAAAACGTTTGTTATACTTACATGTCTATATTAGTAACATCAAAGGAATACCTAGCGTACACCTAACAATAAAATGTGTAGGTTAACTAGAAGCAACCCAAAATAAACAACATAAATCTCCTTGCTTACCTATTTTAACAATGTTTTTCCTGATTTTAATTTACATTGTGTCTCGCCCATATAATACGATTATAGGAAATACATACTTAACTACCAAGCTTGATTACTTTTAATTTTGAACTGCACATAAGGTTCATGATTTATTTGGGGCACATATCCAAGTTTGGAGGTACACACCATGTTTGATGCCCAGTTGCCCATCGTATCTATGTGCTTGCCCAAAAATATTAACTTGTTCGACACAGGTTTCATTGTGCCTTTTTTTGCAATACTTAAAATTGAAAATTAATGGAAATAAATAGTTCAAGTACATGCCACTAGCTAGCACCATTATTTCAGTACGTCCTTTCCTGATTAATAAAGTTTTTCCTACTTATGTGCGTCCCCGATTTGGGTTTTTTACAAA
Source organism: Chrysanthemum lavandulifolium (assembly GCA_022545495.1). NCBI lineage: Eukaryota > Viridiplantae > Streptophyta > Magnoliopsida > Asterales > Asteraceae > Chrysanthemum > Chrysanthemum lavandulifolium. Next base: position 160,891,968 of record CM040244.1, on the reverse strand, counting down.
ATATCCATGCAATACTGAAGATAGCACAGCCAAGTGCATACTTACTCAGACTTTATGATATAAAATGTTAGTTATATTATAGTAGTATATTATTACATAAAATATAAAGTATATGTACACATAATAATAGCATATGTCTGTTAGTTGATGTAACCAAAAACTAATCAACATAAACCTGTTTAATGGCATGTATGTAAACAACATACTTAAATATTAATTTTCCTAAGCCATCCATAGCATAAAGTTATGGACCAAGTGGCATAAAATTTTGTTTCAATTGCAACTAAACAACAGACTAATTGGTTTAGTTGCCCCCAAATTGAAACTAGTTGCTCAAAATGGTTATCTTATGGCCAAGAATCGTTTGAGTACTAGAGAAGCTTCATTAATTCCATTTGGCCTAATGTGCATTTGTAATTACTTGACAAGACTCAACTATTCACCACTTGACTATCCACATTAATTAAGCTTGACTTAAATTCAAAATAAACTCCATGTCACCCCTATCCCATTTTGGTTATATAAACGGACATCATATATTCCATTTTCATACAACTTTTGTCCAGGGACACACACTACCCACATCACAATTTACTACAAAAGAAATGGATAACTTACTTAAAGACATGGTTAACACTTTGTTTGAGCGTGACAATGAACGTGACTTCAAGTTCATAAGTGACATGCATGCAAAGGTGATCGAGCTTACTCATCGTTGCACTATGAGGGGTGAGCATATCAAGCAGTTGGAGTGCGTGGTTGGGTCCAGTCTTGCCAGTGCTTGTTTGGAAATCCTGCATGAAATTCAGGATGAGGAGCTTGAGAAAAACAGGACGCTGATGAGGTTCATGAGTGAGACTCAGCCCCAAGTTCTCAAAAATATCTCCTTTCTGGCAAAGATGCGCAAAAGTTATTAAACCTCTACTCCTAGCTTGTTATGTGCTCTCTCTCAAGTTCTGTCATTGCTATCTTTTGTGTTTTAGTATCTTCATCAATGTCGTTGCTTCGTTACTGTATTTTGTTATCTCTTAATGTAATGAAATCTATTATGAATAAAAATATATCCAAGCACATTTCAAATTTTCGAACCTTGTATATGAATCATGAATAAGAAACATATAATACTTTTGAACACATCTTTAATTAACAACAGTATACTACATATAATTTTTAATCCATCTTGAACAAACAACTTAATTTTATGAATAATTTGGAGAAAAACATGGGTATTTCGATTATAGAATAGTAACATTTTTGACAAATTTCCAACAGAATCACCCCTGCATGTATTTTAACAATTTCTGTTATTGTACAGGCCAAACTACCAGTTGTTCTAGAGCAAGCAAACATTTTTGATAAGACTGGAATACATCTGAACGACTATAAGATTACATTTAGGCTAGCCGAAAACGTTCCTAAGCAAGGGGGATTTTTGGTGATTGTGGTGTGTGGGTTTGTATATTTTTATATCGATTGGCACATGGTCTATCATTGCAAGTTGATGATCCTGCTGACGTCGCGCTAGCATATCGCGAGAAGATGATTCGGTTTTTTTATAAACATAGATTTTATCCTTTGTACTAATAGTTTTTAACTTATCTCCAACAACACTTTCATTGTTTTATCATGCACTATCGGATTTCAATATAAGCTATTGTATCAAATAAATTTTACAATGAAACATATAACATACCTCATCCATTGATATATTCATTCACACATAAGACATTCATGACTAGATAATGGATTCATAACAAGTATTTACTACATTAAAGACGCTTATAACATTCATACATAAACCAATAATGATACAATGCCTTGCATGCAACAACCTTGGGTACGTGTAACATTCATTCAAAAAACAAGAATGGGAGACACGACGTAAAAGTATGTACACATGTTACATCTAAATTTGTTGAACAGTAAAGATATTCTTTCTTTTTAAAACTCCACAAATCTATTTCATTTATTCTTCATTTGGACGTCCATTTAATAAAAATAAACATTTGGCCGTCCATTCCAAAAAAATAAAAAAGGCCACGACAGGTTTGTCAATTCATTAATTCCCATATCAATACACAAACACACTACACATAAAAACGTTAAACAAATAAACTAACATTTATCCCTATTACTATTTTCATATTAAAATAAATGGATCATAAGTTTCATATAATATATAAGTACATTATTAATAGTAAAATAATACTACCTTTACTAATATATAGCAAATCTTCATCAAGATCACATTTGTACACAAGTCATGATGCCTATCTCCCAACCACCTCTTTCATCAAAAAATGTTGCTAAGCCTCCAGTCGCATTATTTGATTTCAAGCTAAGGTATGCATGCCATTACCCTTCGTAAAAATGTTGATATGTTACTGCGTAGTTGTCACTTGCCTTGACTAGATTTTTGTCCATACTTGCTAATCTTGTAGGACCTTACTAATATCAACCTTATCACTAACCCACTTAACAAACAAAAGTATCACCACGTGAAACCATGCTACGCGTAGAACACGTTCAACCCAAACACAAACATAAAGCGTACAAGATTAAGAAGAAAAGATATCGATGTTGGTGACTTGATGTTTATACAAACCGTGTATGTGGAGAGAAAAGATAAACACAATAAAGATGATGTTTATTGCAAAGGAAGAACACACACACAAACACTTTCAAGCACACCTCTCAAATGACCATTTGAGGGGTATTTATAGTTAGAATACATGATTCCCTAAAAGGCTTTCCATGGGCTTGTTTGGGCTTGGGTTGGATTACTTCATACATAAGGCTAGCTTAACTTAACTTATAACCAATTAGCTTAGCCCAAGTCCACGAGCCCGTTGACTATTCTATCACGATATCTAACACACGTTACAAAGTTCCTAACCGTGAATGACCATCACTTCTAATAAAACAATTAAGGCTAACAATCTCCCCCTAAGGGGTGGTCATTCAAATGATGCTCCACTTGATTAGGTCTTTACTTTTCTCGAGCATGAACTTTGTGTGTAGATATAGAATAGTCTTGATTCTTTGTTCCTTCATGCTTTGTGATCAGATAATGTGGTTGTCTGCCATTGTCAACTTCGTTGGTTAGGTATCTCCACGTCTTTCTCCACCATGCTCACACTTCTATTTGTCTTTTGGTTACCAATGATGTGGTTCTCGAGTCTTTAAACTTTGTAGATTCTTTGACATTGACGAAGAATCATCTTTAACTTTGAGTAGCCTTTGATTTTGATGAGAACTTTCATGTGTTGTTGGTATGAGCATGTGGCGAGTCTTCACGATCAATCCGCTCCGGAGCTTCCATAAGAAGAAAGCATAAAAACAGGTTAGTAATAAGCGGATTTCGGAACTTACAAGTTTGAATTTCGAGGGTGTTAACAGCATAGTGTGAAAACACATCTCTAATTCTCACAAAGGCCGTTCCTGAACTGGAGTCCCACAAGTGAGATAACGCTATGTACCGAAATACACCTACAGATTCGGATGAGTCGCCGAGGTACACCAAGCATCACCCCACGATCAGAGACCGTTTGAGACACACTAAGCGTAATCCACGGGAGTTACCAAGTGACTGCTTTGTCGGGGCTTTTGATGTTGACCACGGCGGAGTTTCCATTCAATCACTGAGGATCACAATTGTGAAACCTCTCATAAATGTTCTGGCGGATTGATAAGATCTGTGTAGGACTCTATAATATATCACTTGTGTCCTTATAGATGAACAACAAGCGATGTCATGTCAAGTGTTCCTATGAGATCTTTTAATGAATCTCGTGGCTCTAGACTCAATAGTGCATTTTGGTTTTCCTGAGCGGAGACTAGGGAGAGGGTCTCCTTCTTCAATACCAACAATCTCTAAGAGAAAGTCGATAGATTATGTAGGGTTCCCAGTGAGAATGAAATAAATCCTTTTAAGAGGAATTGAGTAGGTAGGAGGTTTAGTGCAGTGCGTCACTGGGTCCATGACGTCTTTGTCTTCAATACCAGTGTCAGCTAGTGACAACCAGTAGCAGATGAATTGAACCCGGTTTACGCCCTAAGGTTGAATATGGAGGGCTATTTCTTTTCACCCTTTTCATTACATCTCTTTTAATTCTTCAACCCTTCTTTCTCCTTTCTCACATTACTCCTTTTTCAATAATTCCTAAGGACTTCTAGTTCTAAACTATTTGTGATGTCCTTGGGTAGATTCCTCCGACTCTGGCGGATCATAGGACTAATTTCCTATCCTTAGTCACCTTATAACTCCATGAGTGTCCTATTGTTGCCATAAAACCATTTTCTTGAAAATCTCTCGAGTGTTTATGATAGAAAACATGTTTGAAACACTCGTGAGTTTTATATTTTCGAAACACTCCCCTTCACATGTGCTTATATGTTTTGATGTAATCGCACATAGAGGGTATAGTTCGACGCGTTTTGAATTGATCGACTTTAAATGAACTAGACCGATTCGAGACACGTTTACATCACTAGTGAACTAGCTTGAAATTATTACCCGTCCTGGTCAAGTCATAGAAAGTTTCTCGAGATGGTACATTATTCCTCGTCAATTCATCGGTTTCAACTGAGTCGAGCTCATTTTGAGATTCAAACAACGATCATTAAACTTTTTGATCACATTTTAATCACGTCTCCTCCCCCTCAAAAATAGCATATTCGTGATATTTTTGATATCAACAGATTAAACAACATTTTAAAGTCTTTTGGGGAGACAAACGGATTTGATTTAAGCATGAATTTGAAACATTTTGTTTTATACTCCCCCTTTAATAAAGCATAATCAATTAAAGGGTTTAGAGGGAGTTATCTTGAGCACAAAATATTTTGAAAGATTTTGGAAATCTTTTTGCACAATCTTGAAAAGGTGCTCAAGATGATGATGATTTCTCACCATATTTAAATGTAGTGCACTGAAGCGTACACTAGTGATTTTTTCTATAAAAGCATGAGTTTTGATTTGAAAAATAATCAAAAGTCATCATTTCGATCGGGTTTAATCTTGATGTATACAAAAGCCATTATTATGAAGAAATTTTGAGAAACGACATGTTTTAGAAAACAATTAAAGAACTCTCGCTCAATCATCCATACATGCCCGTATCATTGATGAATGACATTTCTAGAAACGCATGAATATCGATTATCTGAGAGACATGTCGTGAGAAGAATATTTTTGGATTTTGATTTTCTATTGTTTTGAATTTTGAAAGTTTTATATTTTTATATTTTGTTTTTTTTGGTTTTCAAATTTTGTATTTTGTTTTTCAAAATATTTACAATAAGCTTTTGGAAAATCATTTTCACGAAGATTCGAGAAGACGTTCTAACTCCTCGGGGTTAGGCTTCGATTCAATTCATCGAACTAAATCGTCAAGCCTTTCTTTGGAAGGGCTTTAGTAAATATATCGGCGAGTTGGTAATCTGTCTTCACGAAAAATAATTCAACAAGACCTTCTTCCACATGTTCTTTTATGAAGTGATAGCGACTGATATGCTTAGTCTTTGAGTGATGAGCAGATTGCATGATATGGCTATGGCACTTTTCGAGTCACAATACATAGGTATTTTATCAGTAAAGCCATAATCTGTGAGTTGTGTTCTCATCCATAGAACTTGAGCACAACACGCAGATAGAGACACATACTCGGCTTCAACGATTGAAAGTGCAGTGCAATCTTGTTTCTTTGAAGACCACTAACTAACTTTTCACCCAAAATTGTGCTCCTCCGGATGTACTTTTTGTCAGAACTTGATCACTGCGTGGTCCGCATCACGCTCTTGAGCTTGTTTCAATCCATAGATTGCCTTTTGAGTTTGTAGACATAGTCCGGATGTTCCAAGTCGATGAAGCCTTCGGGCCGACTCACGACACTTCTTCTTTCGAGTTCCATTCAAGAACGCGGTCTTAATGTCCATCGATAAACCGTGATGTTTTGTGAGCGGCATAGGCTAAGAATATCTGATCGCTTCAAGTCGCTACCGCGCGAATGACTCTTCAAAGTCTATCCTTCCTCTTGTCTCGTATCCTTTGGCCACAAGGCGAGCTTTGTTGCGAATGATGATCATTTCTTCATCCGTTTGTTCTTCCATAACCATTTAAGATCAATGAAGCGAACGTCAATGGGCCTTGGAACCATTTCCCAAGAGTCATGTAGACGGTATTGGAGAAGTTTGTTAGGAATTAGAAATTTCGTGTATTAAAGAGTCGGTCACCTCAAGTATATGTAATCGTTAGAAAGCTCGTAGTCGTAGTTATTTTAAGTTAAGTAGTATTTAGTTAAGTAACACCGTGGAGGACAGACGGGTCTTTACCCACTGTATGCACGATCCATGACCCGTTGTGTGGCATTTTATGTAAGACTATAAATACTCTCTACCTCCCAGGTAGAGAGTTGGAGCTATTATAATATCTTTCACTTTCTCTCACTAAGTTCCCTAAACCTCTAACTTTCTCTCTAGAATTCCACTTATACGCCCATTTTGTGTTATGGTTTGATGTGTATGTGAAATCCAATATCTTACAATTGGTATCAAGAGCCATGGTTAGATCATATCTTGTACATCTTTGGATTTCTAGTGGTTTTAGGTGGTTTTTGAGTTTGAAAAAGTTTAGTGGTTTGTGCATCATTTGGTTGATTTCTTGTGTTAAAGCTTGGATTTTGTTAGTACTTTTATGTTTAGAATCATCACAAGTGTTTAGGTTTTCATTTGGTAAGCTTGAATCATCTTGGTTGGGTTGTTTTTTGGATTGAAAAGTGATGTTTGTGATGTTTTCTTGCTAGCGACTTGACCTACGGAATTCTTTTCTTGCTAGCGACTTGCTTTACATTTTTGTAGCGAGTTGCAGTTTGTGGAGTTAGCGACTTAGGCCTAGCGACTAACAGTACAAGTAGTGGATGCTCCACTACGGGTAGCGACTTGGTGTTAGCGACTTGGTAAGTAGCGAGTTGCTATTTAGCGACTTGATTCCTTAGCGACTTGTATCTTAGCTTAATTGCTGCCAAAATTTTGCTAGCGACTAGAGGCTTAGCGTGTTGCTATTTAGCGACTTGTCTTTTGTTTAGCGACTTGGGACTTTAGCGACTTGGTGGAATAGCGAATTAGAAGATAGCGACTCGGTGCATAATTTTCTAGCGACTTGGGTGATTTCTTTACGGTTTTCTCTTGATTTAGTAAAATCCGTGAAAGAATCTATTTCCGGTTTAATCATAGAGTTATAAAATCCGTTTAATTTGTCATCATGTCTACCAACGTTTCTACAATCATCTCCACTCGCTGTCGAGGATATTCAAGCGGTGGTTCGGATACTCGTCCACCCATGCTTAGCAGAACCGACTACGACTCTTGGGCTCAACGAATCGATTGTCTTGTCTTGGAAAGGAAAATGGTGTCAACATTCTCAAATCCATTGATGAAGGACCGATCGGGTTGAGACGACTAGAGATGTACTTGATCTTGTTGAAGATGGAACTCGATTTATGGAATGGACGGATCAAAGATGTATGATGAGCTTGATGATAAGGAGAAAAGAGATTCGATCTCGATATCGGGGCTTCTAACATTGTTCTTCAAGGTCTTCCAAAAGACATCTACAAGTCGATCAATCACAACACCGAAGCAAAGGCGTTATGGGATAATGTCAAGATGCTTCTCTCGTGTTACGAATTAACTATGGAAGACAGAGAATCAAAACTCTATGACGAATTTGAACACTTCAAGATGAAACCGGATGAGAGTGTCTATGAGTACTATGTGAGATTTCATAAGTCGGTGAATGATATGAGGAACATCGAATGACTATGCCTAACATTCATTTGAACTCAAAATTTGTGAACAACATGAATCCCGAATGGCACAAGTTTGTCACCTCTGTGAAGCTCACTAAAGGATTGAAGAATACAAACTATGAGCAACTCTATGCCTTCCTCCTTGAGAATGAGACATGCTATGTTTGAAAAATGATTCTTAATCGGTTCAAAACCAACCGAGGAGAGACAAGCTCATCTAATGACTCAACCGCCTTCTACTCAAACATCGGAATCACAACCAAAGCCTCACAAGTCATACCCATGGGTAAGGGTAATCACAAACTCATTCCCGATCCTATGTTCAAACAAGTCGATCTTTGATGCACACGTGGGTAACATCATTAATTAACTAGCTCTTCGATTAGTCAAAACATGAATTCTCTCCCATAAACCAACAACAACCTCGAGCGAGATCTAACCCATACAATCAAGCTACTATTAAAGATGGGAGGATCGTGGTGCAACCGGTTTAGGAAAGATGAGTATGATCGGGGAAGAGGTGGAGTGGTAGAGGTTATGTTGGTAATCGAATCGAGGAAGGAATGGTAATCAAGGTCAAGCTAAGCCGATCAAATGTTATAAGCGTAGTGGAGAGGGACACATTGTGAGGGCGCACATCTCCAAAACGTCCACGAACGCCGATTACTTGAGAGATAAGATGTTGCTTGTACTAGCTCGGGATAATGGTCTTTGCTTTGGATGAAGAGGAATTGTTGTTTCTTCTTGAGGGCAATGCCAAGACCTATGATGCGAGATGTGGATGAGCGACCTATTCAGGATATAGGTCACAATCATCGAATGCCTTTCAAGTCGTGATTGTGATGCATACGATTATGATGTGGATGATGGACCCATCGCACACACAATGTTTATGGCTAGCATTTATCCAATGGTTTCTCCCAAGGTCTCATCTTCACCACAAGTGGCCCATCCAAAGACAAACTCATCTCGGAGGTATTAAAACTATACGATGATGTCGATGTGTAAAAGATGCATGACAAAGTACAATCAATCAAGCTATTGAATCAAATATTGAAAATATGGGTAATATCAATGTTGTCCCATATGATCAATATGTGAAACAAAGTGAAAGTGAAGTTGTACCAAGTGATGCATCTTCTGCGATCAACAATGACTATGTTTTGATGAATACACCGCATGTGCCCTCGATGATTACGTAATTTCGAACTAAATGCCTACAAAGAACGTGTTGCTATTTATGAACAACGTGCAAAATTTGAGTTGACCACTCGTGAAAGCGGAAATGGATGACCAAGTGCGTACAATCATTAGAAAAAGTAATTTTAGAGAAGAAGTATTAAAACAAGAGTTAAATTCCTTGCAAGAAAAGCTTTCTATAAGCGCTAAACAAAAACAAGAACTTCAAGAAAATGTGAAAATCCTTAAGCAAGAATTTAATGCAAAGGATCAAAACTCTTGAAAGATTTTTCTAATCGAAAACTTTGAAAAACAAACTTGAAAACAAGTTGTACATACAAGGAACACCATTCGATCGCTCACATGATCACTAAGCATAGAGTTCTAGCGATAAGCATAGTGTTCCCATTATAGATAAACCCAACCCCGAGTACGGAAGATAGCAAAAGCGACTCAAAATGTGATCTATGATGGCAATGAGATTCTTAAACCTAGACAAAAACCTAGTTGCTTTGAGTGCACAGAGGAAGATAAGAAATTAGATGAAATCACTAGGGAGAAGATGAATAAGAAACTAAATGATCCTAAATGCAAAGAAAAGAAAGTAATTATCACTCCCCATGACTACAAAAAGGAGAATTGGATCTCCTTGAACATGTTTAAGCCTCAAACATTGTTGACTCCCGAACAAGTGTTCTGGAAAATGGACTTAGATAAGCGTAGCGCGAAAATATTGTTGAAACAAACCTCCCTTAGGAAAATGCCTAAAGCAACTGTGTATCCTCCCAATACGCCAATGCATCTAGTTCCTAGAACGATTGCTACTAAAAGCAAGATCTTAATCGGTCAATATGTTATTTTTCAACTATTTGTTGATTTTGAGAAAACTTGTAAGAAAAGGATCACACCCATCGGGATTATGAAGGGAAAGGGTTTTGAACAAACAAAAGAATGCTATTTAAGCGAGGTCATGCCTTTCTTTAAACTTCTAAAAGATCACTTTGAGAGTCTTAAAAGGGGATAGATATTGATATTAAGGGAATGAAAAGGAATTTGATGCAATGATAGTTGAAGTTAGTGACTATGAGCGAGCACTAAAATATAATGAGATTGAGAGGAAGAACTTGCATACACTAAATGAGAACACGATTTACGAATGTATTGCTCAAGATGTGTTTTCATCGCTACAAATTGTTCTATTAATGCTTCCCAATTTCATGAATTATCTGTTGCCACGAAAGTCTCCCATGATCGTGTCATTGAGCTTGAAAAACTAATTACGAACTAAACGAGAAAATTGAACCGGATGATCACGACAATTTGGTTAAACATTTTTCTAAGCTAGAAGTTGAGCATTTTAATTTACAACTAAAATATCAACATCTTAAAGAAAATGTCAAAACTTCAAATATCAAGACATCCTCGGATGCTCCGAGTTTGATGCGCTTTTTCAAATTAACAAACATGATGAATGATTCAAGCTCATTGCAACACGATCGAAAGTTGAAAGCCCAAATCTCTTAATTAAAGGGTCAAACGAACAATATGATAGGCTCCCAAATGCCTCCTCCTTTAGATTCTCAGAATTCTCAAACGTTTCACCTTCAAAACCTAGTAAATGCATTACAAAAGGAAAACGAAAGTTTTCTAGAAGAAAATGAAAAGGTTAAACGTCATTTCAATGAGTTATTTGAATCAATAAAGGTCACTCGTAACAAAAATAACGGACAAATAGCTTCTTTGCAAAAGGAAATTGAGAATCTGAAGAGTCGTAAAAGGGAAAATGCCAATGACCAATGGGGAGAATGGTGTATCAAAGGTTCACTCTTGTAATAAATATGCTTTATCGTGAAAATGTCCTCCTCATCTCGGGAACAACAAACTTGTCATTCAAACATACTTCTCATCCCTTAAGGATTGCCTAGAATGTCTGCGTGAGATTGTTGAAGAGGATAAGTTAGAGAAACATCATGATAATGCAATTGGACATGCATGCTTATATGCCAAACGATCTCAAGAAATCCTAGAATGCTTGATCACGATATGCCCAAAGTCCTTAGGTGAGAGAGTTAATCCTTTGATTCCATGTTCGATGCCTAATGCCAAGTATGATATTCATTCGATGCCCAATGTTTTGAATGTGAACCTTAGTGTGCCTTTAAGTAGTTCGATTCGGATCATCAATGCTAAGAAAGAGAACTCAAGTGTGCCTTCTAGGAGTACAAATCCAAGACTTCTAGTTTTAAGAAAGTGAACCTTAGTGTGCTGCATGTAGTTAAGATCCCAAAGACATCTAAACAGTGATGCAAAGAGTAGTAAAACCAACTAATGTTCCCATTCCCTTTACAGAGTAATCGGTGACATTAAAGGGAGCGGTCAAAGTCTCAAGACAATACAAGGAATGATAGGACCTCGCAAGCTAAGAATGTGCCACCGAAAAGAGTAGAAGAACAATCTAGGAACCTTAAGTTTGAACCGAATAAAACGAATCGTGTTGATTCTAGTATTAGCCATAGGCGCATCTTGTAATTAATTCAATTCGATACTATTTGCAAACCTTGTATTGATGTCCGCTTGAATTCGCATTTCTAATCATGAATGTGGTGTTAATGTTTTGCCTAATGATGTTAATTGTCCGATTAATATTATTAATGCTAAAATTCATGCTAAGAAGGCTAAAAGGCAAAACGAAAGAAAGTTAGAAAACATTGGAAACCCGGGAAGAACATTTAGTAAGATAGGCTATTATTGGATACCATTGGTCATAAGACTAATCGACAATGCCCACTAGAAAATGGATGCCTCTTGGTAGAACTATTCCCAAAGAAGTGATCACACTATGAGCAGGCTATCTAGACACTAGTATCGCATCTATTCACAATGATTCCATTGCCTTAATTTACGATATGAATGCTTCTATTTACGATGTGGGTGTTCCAACCATTGTTACTAACCAAATGGAACCCATTCTTGCATGGGATCCCAATTATCCGATTATCCATTCTTGTACGTGTTCAACTGCAGATCGTTCAAATCGTTTTGTGGTACCGGACTCAGTTGTTCCAAGCATATGATGGCGACCGGTCACGGCTCATGAACTTCGTGATCAAATTCATCGGGACGATTAGATTCGAGAATGATCATTTCGGTGCTATTATGGGTTATGGAGACTATGTTGTTGGCAAAAGTGTTATCTCTAGGGTTTACTATGTAGAAGGTCTTGGTCACAACTTGTTCTCTGTTGGTCAATCTGCGATTTCGATCTAGAAGTAGTCTTGAAAACATGCCCGCTTCGTTAGAAGTTGATGGTAAGGAACTTTTAAGAGGTTCACGTGGTTCAAATCTATACACCATCTCTATCGAAGATATGATGAAGTCTTCTCAATTTGCTTCTTGTCAAAGGCCTCTAAAACAAAGTCATGGTTATGGCATCGTCGTCTCGATCACTTGAACTTGGTACCATCAATGATCTCTCCGAAAGGACTTAGTTGTAGGTTTACCTAGACTCAAGTATGAAAAGGACCATCTTTGTTCAACATGTCAATTAGGAAAAAGCAAGAAGTATGCCCATAAACCCAAACCTACTAACTCGTCACGAAGTTCTTCATATGATTCATATGGATTTATGTGAACCAATGAGGGTGCGAGAATATCTTTGGGAAGAAATATGTGTTAGTTGTGGTTGATGATTACTCTAGATTCACCGGGTCAAGTTCTTAAGGACAAAGGATGAAACTCTGTTATCATCATCAAACTCATCAAACATTGCGAGTTCGACTTAACAAAGCAATCGAATAATCCGAACAGACAATGGAACCGAGTTTGTTAACAAACAACTCGGTGAATTTTATGAAAGCGTTGGAATCGACCACCAAAGAAGTGTTCCACGAACTCCTCAGCGAGCGGTGTAGTTGAAAGAAGAAATCGAACTCTTGTAGAAGCCGCTAGAACAATGCCGATTTACTCAAAGGTTCCAATGTTTCTACGGGTGAAGCTATTGCCTTTGCATGCTACACACAAAATCGTTCCACGATTCACTTTGTTCATGGAAAAACTCCATATGAACTTGTCCACAATGAAAACCTAATCTCTTTCCTTCGTGTGTTTGGTGCATTGTGTTATCCAACTAATGAGGACAAGACTTAGGCAAACTTAGAGCTAAAGCGGACATTGGAGTATTTGTAGGGTATGCACCAAACAAAAGGGATACCGAATCTACAACAAAAGAACCCGAAATATCATGGAAACAATTCACGTTACGTTTGATGGTCGACCGGTCAAATGGCTCTGGACAATTCGGTTCAAGACCCGCACTTCAAAGCAGTCCCATTGGTTCATCCCTTGTTCCAAACTCTTCTCAAGAAACTCCATATGTACCTCCATCGAAGATGATTTAAAGAAATTGTTTGATCCTATGTTTGATGAACTTTATGATCCAAGTACTAATGAGGTATCGATTCCTACAACAGAGGTGCTCATATTTACGTGAATGAAGTCAATCCCTCGCCTTAATATCTCTAAGTCAAGATGCACTGCACGATCCTTCAATCTCATCAACAAATCATCATTCTTCAAATGTACATAATGGAACATTTCGCATCAATGATGAAGTTAATCCCTTTGCTACTCCGAAGATGCTCCATTTGAAAACATATTTGCTCTGTATCATCATCGAACCATCTTCTTCAGAGACATCGACTGCTACCTCGGCCCTCAACAACCGCCACATGAACACCTTAGAAAATGGACTCACGATCACCCACTAGACAACATCATTGGAAATCCTCTCGCCCTGTATCAACACGGAAACAACTTGCAACCGATGCCTTATGGTGCTTCTTCAACTCCGTACTATCTAAGATCGAACAAAAGATGTTAAAACCGCCATGAATGAAGATAGTCGGTTCAATGCCATGCAAGATGAAATTCATGAGTTTGATCGACTTGATGTATGGGAGTTAGTACCGCTCGATCGTCCTATGATTATTGCTCTTAAATGGATCTTCAAAGTGAAACTTGATGAGCATGGTGATGTGTTGAAGAGCAAGGCTCGATTAGTTGCTAAAGGATACCGTCAAGAGGAGGGTATTGACTTTGAAGAATCTTTTGCTCCGGTTGCTCGAATCGAGGCAATCAAAATCTTTTGGCTAATCTCGCTAGTAAGAACATGGTAGTCTATCGATGGATGTGAAGACGACATTTCGAACGGAGACCTTAAAGAAGTCGTCTCGTCACCAACCCAAGGATTTGTAAATCAAGAGCATCCTACTCACGCTTATCGTTTGAAGAAGGCTCTTTACGCTTAAAGCAAGCTCCAAGGGCATGGTATGATACATCGTCAAAGTTTCTTCTATCTACCGGATTTAGCAAAGGAGCATTGATCCAACATTGTTCACCGTGAAGTCGGAAAACATTTAGTTCATGTTCAAATTTATGTTGATGATATTATTTTGCCTCGATGCACCCAATGGAATGTGATCGTTTTCAAATGAAATGAGTTCAAAATTTCAAATGTCAATGATGGGACAAATGTCATTTTCTTGGGATTACAAATTTCGCAAAGTCCCGGAGGCATTTTCATAAATCAATCTAAATATGCAACCGAGATCTTAAAGAAATTTGGATTAGATTCAAGTGACCTGTTGACACTCCCATGATTGATCGAACCAAACTAGATGAGGACCACTCGGGGATCATGATTGACCAAACAAAATATCGTAGTATGATTGGATCCACGATGTACCTCACGACTAGTAGACCGTAAATCTTGTTCATTGTTTGCATGTGTGCTAGATACCGTGCTAAGCCTACTAAAAGGCACCTTGAAGCGGTTAAACGGGTCTTCGGTATCTCCAAGGAACCATCAATATGGGTCTTTGGCACCAAGGACACCGGAATGTCACTAACGGCCTATGCAGATGCCGATCATGCGGTGTCAAGACACTCGTCAAGTACATCTAGAGGTGCTCTGTTTTTGGGTGATAAGCTTGTGAGTGGTCTTCAAAGAAGCAAATGAGTACTTCTATTTCCTCTAAAGAGGCTGAATACATAGCCATGTAATCTTGTTGTGCTCAAATCTTATGGATGAGATCTCAATTATCGACTATGGCTTTGAATTCAACAAAATCCTCTCAGATCTTGTGATAATAAAAGTGCTATTGCTCTCTCATGCAACAACGTTCAACACTCAAGAGCAAAGCATATCGACATTCGACATCATTTCATCGTGGAACAAGTGAAAAAGGTGTGGTGGAACTCTATTTTGTGAGGTTTGAATACCGTTAGCGACATCTTCACCAAAGCTCTTCCAAGAGAACGTTTGAGTTCATACTTCCACGACTAGGATTGAAAAGCCTTCAACCCGAAACACTCAAACGCCTTCGTGGAGGAAGACGAGGAGTAAAGGTCTATGCTCATCTATCTCTTGTAAATATCTCTTCAAAAAGCAAATAGAAAATTATAAAACTTTCAAAAATCCATAAAAATTGAAAAACCTTGAAAAATTCCAAAAATATTGTCTTTTTGTCATGTTTTCCTCGATTCGATATTATCTACGGTCTTTGAGATGTCATTCAAAGAATGACACAGGACTTTAGATGTTGTTCGAATGTTTAAAAAAAAAAAAATCAAAAAAATTATTTTTGGGAGAAAGAGAAAAAATGGTTTATTGTCATCTCAGGCAGTAACCCGCTTTTTTAAAGAAAGAACAGAGCCATACTTTATCACGTTTTCTAAATTCCTTGCTCTGATTCTATAAACCTTTATCTGATGAAAACTAACTATTTTGAAAAATAACCCGGACTCTATTTTTGATAATTATCTAGACTTATTTGTCAAAATATCAATCTCTCAATCAACAACCTATGTCATTGATTGAGGGGGAGAATGATTTCAATTAAATTAAAAAGTTATTTGGCATTAAATTGTTTTCAAAAGATATACATGCATGTTTTATCAATGGAGTTTAAAGTCTTAAAATCCGATCCTTATGAGTTAAAACGCTTTCATAATCAAGTCACAATTCTCCTTAAAAGCTTTCAAAATCAATTTAAATCTATAAGAGATCACGAATCTCAAATGATTTGATAATTGTGATCGAGGGAGAACGTGTGACTTAAATTGGATTTAAACTGATAATTCGGTAAATGGTTTTATAAGGATGTACATGCTTTCCTTCCCACATGTGACAAACGATTTCAAATTTTCCATGCACATGTTGAGGGGGAGCATCTATCTTAAACCTATGATTTGAAACGTGATCACTTATCTCAATGTGCAGGTTCCCTCTAGTTTGTGCAAAACTCTTTTCAAATCTCGAGGCACATATTGAGGGGGAGCAAAATTATGAAAATCTCATCCTTCCCAAAATGCTTTATCTACTTGTCTTGATTAGGAAGTGATGTTGATATCTTTAGAAAATGGTAATCAAAGAAGTTAATTCTTTCTCTTGCCTCCATGTGCAAAACGATTTCAAATATTTGATGCACATGTTGAGGGGAGTTCTCGTTCTAAAAATATCAAAACAATTCGGTACAAAATGCTTTGATATTATATCACAAGTATCCGGATTGATTTTCAAATGGTTTTCAATTGGTTCAAATGGCGGATGAACAATACCAAATAGACCGACCAACTTTACTTTATGTACGGTGATATAAGGATGATAAGGTTAGGTATTGGTTCCCATGATCCGCCGAACCGGAGGGATCTACCCAGGACAATCCACTAGTTAGTGTAGAAGTCCTTAGGTATGATGATAAAAGGAGAAAAGTGAGATATGGGAAGAGTGCGGATCGAGACAGAGCAATCATGGGACAAACCCAACAAGGTTCTTGCTACGAAGTCTCGGTAACCACCGAAGGGTTGAAGAATTAAAAAGAATTGAATGAGAAAAGGGTGAAAACAAATAGCCCTCCATATTTTCAACTTTAGGGCAGAAACCGGGTTCAATTCATATGCTACTGATGGTAACATCGGTATTGAAGACAAGACATCATGGACCCAGTGACGCTCTGCACTTCAACTTTCCAAACCACTCAAGTTCCTCTTAAAAGGACTTGTTTCATTCTCACAAGGAACCGACATTATCTATCGACTTTCTCTTAGAGATTGTTGATATTGAAGAAGGAGACCCTCTCCCTAGTCTCCGGCACAGGATCCAAATATGCACAAAAATTGAGTCTAGAGCCACGAGATCATCTATAAATCTCATTAGGACACTTTTAATGAAGACTCTCTGTTTCACACAATGTGGAAAGAGAGATTATATCTTGAGTCCTTCGCATTATCCTTGTGGTATTGCCAGAATATCTGAGTGATGTGTATACATATTCACAATGAAGATGGAAAGCCTTCTGGAGCCAACATCAAACAAGCTCCTGGTGGGTGGCATGTGAGATCTATCAAATAGATCAACCATGTGACAACTGAACAGAAACAATGGGGCGATTCAATTTATTGAATCAATCTCGGTTCAGTTATGGATTGACGGATACCTTTGAAAACCGATCATTGTGCTTAAAAACTCTTTTCTTTAGCACATTGACCGTGTTCGAATATTTCAAATCAAAGGTGTTTTATGATTGATAAATGATTTTCATTAAAACCTTCGTTGTATTGCAAAACAATTTCTATTGAGCAATACACGATTGTCTTTCAAATCTCTTTTCATCAATCGGTGAATTTCTACTATTTGGTTCACTCACTCCGTGTTGTCTTCTTTGAGATGTTCGGTTTGAGAACGGCTAGAGTAGTCGCGAAACCCCGTCAAGGAAATTCTTCGAATTATACCGATCACAGCAAGACTTGTACCGATCAACGAGGAATCTGGGCGTGTCCTCAATTCAACGAAGTGATCAAAGACACTTTCGCGCGCTTTATTGCTAACTGCTTTATGCGGTACACCCGACGCTTTGCGGTGATCGTAATGAAGCGGGTCCATCCATAGCCGCATGCTCACTTAACACATTCATCTCAAAAGAAATCATGATTAGTGCATCAATGACTCGATATTTTTACTCCATGCTTCGCTTTCACGCCAATATCATGAATCAACGAAAGCTTCCGTTACTCGATGAGAAGATATCATGATCCGTAATGTGAGCATGTCGGTCCGAAAGTCACAACATCACATAATACCAACACCACAATGGATGTCTCGAGAGATTTTGTTGGTGATGATCTCAAAAGTTGGCTTAAAATTATTATCACGTGGATCAATAAAGACCTCCACTTGGATTAACCAAACATGCAATGAGTGGAATCTATGTCTACGAGCTTGAGCAAAGTACTACATCAAGAATGCAAGAACAATTGTTAATGTAATATCTGTTTGTATTCAATGTAATTTTAGTATATGTTTGAGGTGACCTCCTTAGGGAGATTGTTAGGAATTAGAAATTCCGGTATTAAAGAGTCGGTCACCTCAAGTATATGTAATCGTTAGAAAGCTCGTAGTCGTAGTTATTTTAAGTTAAGTAGTATTTAGTTAAGTAACACCGTGGAGGACGGACGGGTCTTTACCCACTGTATGCCTGATCCACAACCCGTTGTTAGGCATTTTATGTAAGACTATAAATACTCTCTACCTCCCAAGGTAGAGAGTTGGAGCTTGATGAGTGTGTAAATACTCATCATTTTAGTCAACCGAATCGCAAAACGGTTAAAATGCTCGAAATGCATCAAAACACCGAAAATATTCCAAAATTGCAATTTATATGTTTCGGATGCAAAATGTTTAAAATCGATGAAAATGAGCAAAGTTTGCATAATTGGCGCTTTAGTCCCCAAGTTTCAAAAGTTGTCAAAAGCAGTCCTGGTAAAACCAAATAAAGAGAAATATCATTTTGAGTCCCTAGGATTCTTAAGTTGTCAAAATGGTCCTTGAGATTTAAATTTACAAATTTACAGTTTAGGTCCTTTAACTTTCAAAATGACAACTTAGGTCCCTTAACTTTCAATAATGGCAAGATAGGTCCCTAAACTTTCAAAGCTTGTCAATTTTGGTCCCTTAAAACAAGTTTGGAAAATTACAATTTTGGTCCCTCTAGTTTGGCAGGTTTACAACACAAGTCCTTGTCATATTAAACTAAACAAGCCTTGTCAAAATACAAAGTGACCCCTGCCTTTATACATTTTGGACCCCCTGTCTTTATCTATTTTGAACCCTTGGTCAACCCAAGTCAAACAACAGAGTTGCCCGCCCACTGTTTATCCTCTTCCACCTCCAACTTGTGCCTGCAATATTCCCACCATCACCTCACCTTTTCACCCTTATCCCTCTCCCTCATCATCACCTTACCCTCCACATTAAATGCCACCCCCTAGTGCTATATCACAGTCCACATGTCAAATGGATGTTTCCCGCCAAAAACCAATCCAAAGGCTATAATGCATTCTAGCCATCCAATGGCTCAAAAGACTGATGGGATTCACTCAGAAGAAAGAGAAAAAGAGTTTTGGTGTATAAAAGGGAAGAAGAAGAAGAGAAGCAGTAGTTAGCTTTTTAAATTAAATGTATGTCGTTTTTATTAAAGTATCTTAATTAGCTTTCACATTTGCAATTTTCAAGCTTCCTTGTATTGAACTTAAGTATTTTGATCATTATAATCTGTTTTAAGTCTCAATTCAATGTTTCATTTTAAGTTTTAGATTTCTTGGTCCCTGTTACAAATTTGAATTTCAAATTCTCATGCTCAAACCTCTAGCAGCTTATTTACAAGCTCAAACAAGCTTGTACTAGCTTGTTATAGCTTTTTGCAAGCTTGCACTTAAGTTTCAAACCATTTTAGATTTGGTCAATAAAAGTCAACTGTGCAGCTCAAATTGGTTCTAGCAGTTTGGAAATGAACATGGGGGTTGCAGAGATGGATGTGGGTTGGATTTGAAATAGACTAGTGTTACTGTGGTTCATGGTTCACTGTTTGCAAGCCAATGTGGTTATGGACAATTGTAAGTCAATTTCTAGTTCATTAGCATCAACTGTTTTAATGGTCACCAGTGGTTAAATTCTGTTCCATAAGTAGTATTTAGGTTAACTAGATTTAGTTTGATCAAAATTTCATGTTGGATTAATAGTTATCTCAGTTAAATTTGATTATCAGTAGCATAAAGGTGTGTTTGGTTCTGCTGTGTTAACTGATTTAGAGCCTAGAACACTGGTTGTTTTTGGTTGTTTCAAGTTGGTTGAGTTCTATTGTGATCATATCTATCAACATTTTGTGCATATATAAGCACAAAGTCAAAATTACACTTAAATCTGTCCAACTGCTCACTGTTTAGATTTTAGGATTGCAAAATCACTGTTTTGTGTTTAGAAGTCTATAACATAGCTTGTATTAGTATTATCACATCATATAACATCAATCTCAGTGATAAAATTGGATCCAAAGTTCATAATAGTCAACTGTCATTGTTTCTTCAAAAGTCAAAAATTGTTAAAATCTGTTTTAGAGCCAAAAACAAGGAATTTTCACAAGCTCATTTTTTGGACTTATCAAGTGAAACTTGTCATTCTAAAAAGTTCAACTGGTCTTTATACTTATTAGCATTTTTGTTGAATTTTGCAATTTTTATAAAAGCTTCAAACAAGCTCTTCTTTAAGGCCCAAAGTGCTCAGACCGGCACTCAAGATTCACCGAGTTTTCTCGATTTTGTGTAAGGTGCACAGAGCTCAATAGAGCTGGTCATGGTCTGAGTCTTGGTTCATAGATAGCCAAGCTGGTTGACTTGAAGTCTCCAATCTTGTTTCTCACAATAGCTTGTTCAAAAAGCAGTTGCATAAGCCACAAGGTAGCTAGAAATCCTGTTTTGCACAATAATATCAAATTAGCCAAATCTGTTCTAGTTACAATTCAGTGGTTATAAGCAATTGTTTATTGTTGCATTGGAGTACTTTTAGCATTTTTTAGCTTCTGTAATCAGTTTGGTGTTGGTTGGTAGCTTATTGCTTATTTTAAAGTGCTTATTCATAAGCACTTGGATAGCAGTTTCAAAATCCTACACATAAGCACATGTTTTTCTATTTTTCTTAGATTCTAGATATTAAATTAGACTTTTCCTGAAATTTTCATAATTTTTCATAACAGTTTGCTATTTTTCTTAATTAAAAACAGTTTTTAGGTAATTTTAAATAGCATTTAATACAAAAAATTCAGAAAAGGTTCAAAAAAATAATTTTTCAATTTTCTTAGGATTAGATAAATATAAAAAGTAAAAAAAGTAATTTTCCATATTTTTCATAGTTCATTTTGTAATTTTTAGTAATTTAATTAGTTTTTAATAGTTTAAAATTCATAAAAAATACAAAAATAATCAGAAAAATATAAAAATAGTTTTGAAAATTCTATTTTGATATTTTAGACTTTTCCATTTCATAATTTTATTTTTCTAGCTTTATTTCCTATTTTCTTGTATTTTAGGTAATTATTAAATAGTTAAAAATAGTTTTTAATTAATAATAATTAGAATAATAGTTGTAAAAATAACTTTCTTTTTCTAAAAATTTACTTATATCATTAGGTTTGTAAAAATATAATTTTCATATTTTTAGGGTTAATATTGTGTAAGTTTCACGTTTTTATTTGTACGTCGCGTAGATTTTAGTTTCAGTTTTATAAAAAACATAAAAACAAAAACATCATTTTAATAATAGTGATAGCGTTTATTTAATAGATTTTATCTTTTTAGATTTCCTTTAATTTGCATTTAAGCCGTTGTAATTTGTTGGCTTTTCCTTAGTTATAATCATAACAAATCTCTGTTCAAATCTTCTCGATCACTAAACGTTTGACTATTCTCGCACGGCTCGCTGGGACTTAACGACTGGGAAACATTATTCTCTCTGGACTTCATTGCATTTGTGTCCGAGCTGTTTTAAGTTTCTTACACTAGCCATTCACAAGTGGCTAGCATGCGTGAGATAACTTGACGGTTTCTTGTGAATCAAATTTTGGCGCCACGCCGGGAGTCAGTGCTAATTGTCCTACGCTTAGCGATTAGTTGTTTGAATACTCACTCATTTGTTCATATCATCCATATCCATCTATATATATATCCATATTTTCTCATAAAAATCCAAAACCCAAAACATCCAAAACGTATAAAAAATATTTTTCCTTTTGTTTCTATATATGTATCAAATAATAAAATACAAAAGATTCGCTGTTTTCTTTAATAATAACAACTTAAAGATTACCACCGCAAACCAAGTCGGTGCACTACCTAACTGGGGTGCGACCATAATAAGTTCCCGAACCAAAGATTTAAAACTTGCCTTTGTGTCTTTGTGATTGGTGTACCTTTTTCAAAGAAGCCATTCATCTTGGATTATTGGTTAAGTTCATCGTTGTTTTGCCTCGATCTTGTGTTAATTGATTTTGTTGTGATATCGACGTTTGTAACCGTAAAACCCATAAAGATTCTCCTCACCCCATTTTTATAAAACATCTTCATAATTCTCATTCTCATCCGAAAGAATTTCATAATTCTCTCCTTAACTCGAGATCCTTTAGAGTTAACTCTAGTGCATGCGCACTCGCTCTTCTAGATCATTGAGTCCTTTCGTGATCTAGCGAAATTCCTAGACGACGCTCGTGAGACGTCTTTGCCCAAATAGTCGAACCCGAGATTCTTACTATTTCAAACAAAATGGCGTATTTAACGTATTATGGCGGAAATGCTCCAAGCACCCACCGAGGGTTATGGAGATGCCATCATTCTACCAAGAATCAACTCGATCACTTTGAATTGAAGACACATTTGATCACACTTGTGTCTACAAATCAATTCCACGGTTTGATCGTGAAGACCCGTATGCACACATCCGTTGGTTTAACAAGTTGACTTCAACTATCAATTTCAAGGATGTGCCACAAAAGTCATCAAGTTGATGCTATTCCCATTCTCACTGAGGGACAACCGGATTTGGTGGAAAAAGAACCCCTCGATCCATCGAAACTTGGGAGGAACTTGTTCAAAAGTTTGTTAATCATTTCTTTCCTCCATCAAAGACGACTAATCTTAAAATGAAATTTCGGATTTCGTCAAAATTTCGATGAAAACTTTGAGAGGCATGGGAGAGATTCAAGGATCTCTCGTGAAATGCCCCATCATGAATTCATGGAGCTTCAACAAGTCAATATCTTTTATAATGGGTTGAACGGTAACGATCAAGATTCTTTGAATGCAGCCGCAGCGGCAATATCTTGAATCGTAAGCCTAAAGATGTGATTGAGATTTGCGAGCAAAATCAAAGTTCCTATTTCGCAACAAAGTCAATACTCCTAACACTCCCGCTTCTTCATCCAATAACTCTTCCGAGTTAGTCGCTCCGATAGCAGCTCTAACGGATGCCATCCGTTATATGATTAAGGATGTTAAGGAAATCAAAGGCTAGATTCATAAGCGGAACCAACCAAAGCCGTAAACAAGGTGTGTGAAACTTGTAGTGGTCCACACGTATTATGATTGTCAAGCAACCGATGCTTCCTTTTACCAAGCTCCCGTAGCTTGGTAAACCACAATCAATACCGACCATAGTCGATCCTCATTACCGTGCACCTAGCGGTATGACACCACCGGTTTTCCTCCGTGCAAAACCATGGCAATCAAAATCGCTTTGTTCGAATCAAGGACAAAATTTCAATCAAAACAGAACAATTTCAACCCACCATATCAAGCTCCAATCGACAAAGTTATCAACAACCTTCTCATGCTCCCCACCAAATGACTTCATGAAAATTATCGAGTCAAGCATACGTTCTATGCAAACTCGGATCAATAACATGAGGGTTGAGCTAAAGAAGGAAATTGATACCACAATGTCTCGGCAGACAAATGAGTTGAAAAATATGATGAGCAGTTTCATGAACATGAATATGAACCAAGCTTCATCATCTTCTGGAGGACTCCCAAGCAATACAATTACTAATCCAAATGCCGAGTTGAAAGCCATCACCACTCGTAGTGGTAAGACACACAATGGACCTTCGACTCCTATGCCCCCTCCTCCTGTGGCAATGAGTCAAGTTACCAAGGATACAACGGACAAGGTGCAATTCTCATGCCCACGAAGTACCGCACACGTCCCACCTTCGGTAGTCCAACCTTTAAGTCCGGAACCCGAAGTTCTGAAGACACATTCTGAGCCAGAAAACACTTCCATCCCGGCTCAAAAGTCTAGTTAGCTTCCATACCCATCAAGAATGAATGATGAGAAGCTCAAAGACAAAAACAAAGAGCAAATGGAAAATTTTTCCAAATCTTCAATGAGCTTCACTTTGATATAAGCTTCGTTGATGCTCTCGCTCTAATGCCTAAATTTGCATCCACGCTAAAGGCTTACTCACCAACAAAGACAAGCTATCGAGATGGCTAAACTCCTCTCAATGAGCAATGCTCAATGCCATTCTTAATAAGCTTCCCGAAAAGCTTGAAGACCCCGGCCGGTTTCTAATCCGTGTGATTGGGATGTTTTAATGCTCCGCCTTGGCCGATCTTGGCGCTAGCATTAACCTCATGCCACTCTCAAGATGGAAAAACTGTCTCTTCCCGAACTTTCATCCACTCGTATGACACTCGAGCTAGCGGACTGCACTGTAACTCGTCCACTGGGATAGCCGAGGATGTCGTGATGAAAGTGGGAAAGTTTCACTTTCCCACCGACTTTGTTGTAGTAGACTTCGATGCGGATCCTAGAGTTCCCTCATCTTGGGAGAGCTTTCTTGAGAACGAGTCGTGCTCGATTGATGTGTTTGTCAAGAGTTGACCATACGGGTTGACAATGAAGAGCTCACGTTAAATATCAACCGAACTCCAAACCTCTCAGACAAACAGAGTGTTGCCACAATTGATCAAAGATCCGAAGATTTAATGCAACACTCTCAAACTTCACGGTTAAGAGGAGTTTTCAAAACGTACGAGCTCAAAACTTTGAAAATCAACCCCGGTTCAAACAAATGGTTTGAAAGTTGTACTGTGGAAGTCAAGAGTATTCTTGATGATGATGATGATCTAGATTCGGAGACTTCATCGGAAGTGGTGGAAAGCGCTAGCTCTAAGAGCACACCACTTGTCCCACCTCCGAATCGCTTTGTCGATCGAGTTTGTTAACTCGTGGATGAAACTAAACTCTTCGATTTCATCCGAGTTGATGATGATGTTTGTGATCCAATGGGAGACATTCTTCCCATTGATGAATTGCTCAAAATGATCCATCATCTCCTAGTCTTATTCCCGACTCTTCCATCCCTTCTCTCACCCCGATGAGGAAGATGACAACTTTGGAATGAAGTCGATGCATTTTTAGTAATGAGTCAATTCCAACGGAATTGATAACACTTACCTTGATCCGAGGGAGACATCCTTTTTCCGGAAAGTCCGTTGATCAAGAACCATTTCCACCCTCCTCCCGGACATGTTCTTGACAATCACCATCTAAGCTTCAAGTTTAAGCTTAAAGATGTCAAACCGGTGATTTGCTTCTCTCTGTGAGGAATGGACATGCATTCTCATGTACGTCTTTATTCCATTCTTCACAGATGGTGTGGTTGCTCTTTTCCTTTTCTCTTTCGGAATGAGGACACCATCTTTGACCCCGTATCATCCCTTATAGTTTCTACTATTAACAAACACCGAGGTTGTATCTCGTCGGTGTGGAACTTTCGATGTTCATATGTTTATTAACATTGTGAACGAAAGTCCGATCGAGATTGGTTTTCCGTTACTTTCCCCATGAACAAATGAATTGGGTCGAGTCAAGCTAGCGACTCGGTAATCAAAAACAAGAGCTAAACATGGGTTTTCACCCGTGTACCACCCTAGTGTGGGGAGTTGCCCAGCGGTTGTATATAAGATCTTCATCAAAA